>VDFB02313847.1:0-48948 GCA_007258455.2 Sequoia sempervirens
TTCTCTACATTTGTTACCATCCAAGGGCCTTGTCTTTGGGACCCCAAAGGACCACCTTCATAACCCATTTTTTCAGCTATGGCTGCTCCTATAGTAAATGCTTCTTTTGTGGCCTCACTTAAACCAAGTTTGAAATTGACATGGCTTTCTTCTTGCCTATCATCATCACTTTCTTTATCTCCTCGTTCATTCAGATGCTCTATATTCCATAATTTTCTAAACTCGAGATCTTCTTCATTATCTCCATACTTTGCAAGAGCTCTTGGATCACCTAGCTCCTTCCTTATAGACCAAAAGGTAGTAATTTTTGACCATGACCAATTTTTTCTGTAACTTCCTTCTCTAGAGAATGTAGCATTTTTACTCTACTAGATGGTTTATGATTTTTTTCATAAAAAAATGTTGTACCTCCTAATTGTCTTTTGATGCAATGCCATAATTTCTAATAACAATTGTTCAAAAGAAATACCACTCTCAGCAACACTTTTCTCCATTGCTACTTTGACCTTATCCCAAGAATCCTTGTTTCTCAAGTTTTCAAACAAGGGTTTACTTTGATGTTGAATTCTACTTACAACATTTTATTGAGCACAATCATTGATTTAATGGTGTCACATGGATCATACTGCCAGTGACAGATAACATCAAAATAAAAAAAAAATCAAAAGATCATGTGCCACACTAAATGCTTTTCTCTCGAATGTGAGCCCTCCACATGAAAAAGGTAAAGAAGGAAATAAGTCTTCTTCCCCTAACTGCTAAAGTGTATTTCATCAATACTCTGCATCTGCCTTAAATATTCCAAAGCAAAAACCCTTTCTGTCACATGTATTGGAAGTTTGTATGGTTGTACTTCCGATCCATAAAATCTTAGCAAGTATATTATTCCATTAAGTACCAATCAGCCAATTGTATTTATTTTCCTAGTTGAATGCAATTTGTACATGACATGGGCAATCTATGAATTGGAGTATTTGTAATTGCTTGATGCAATGGAGCCAAAAAGTAGTCTACAAAATGATTGTAGTTCCTTCAAGAATCATGTAACCTTATAACAGTGGTCCATTCATATACTAGAGCCATTTTCTTTTGCTCATGATTACTATTACCATAGGGCTGAATATAAAGCTTGTTGGTCTGAAACATTCCTCTGAATTTCAATAGAAAAAGATAACACAAGTAGGTTGTGAACCTAAATGTCTTGGTGGAACCTCCTTTAATCATTAAAAAATGTTTATGCATGGATTCTACAATGTGGTCAATAAAATTATATTTGGCATGTGGAACACCATAATGGATATTATAGACCATTTCAAGGAGGCATGCACCCACTTCCAAATTGCTATATAGTCTAAGGAAAAATGCTAGCATGGAAATAGTATCTTGAACCCATGGTTTAAAAATATCCAAATCATAAGGAGGCTTATGATCACCTTTCAATTTTTTTCTATCTGAACTATTCTATTTAAGAAAGATTTTTTCTCCATTTCATCCACTGCTTCATAATCACTAGCAAGCTTTTCTAGGTCAATGTGGACATTTCCAAATTCTTCAGTTGTAAACCCCAAGCCCAACACTTTTTCAAGTTCTTCTACATTAATGGACAATAATTCTTCTTTGATATCTTTATTAACAATTTCTCTTTTGTTATCATCATAATTTAGGGCACAAACCATGATAAATTTTGGGCAAGGGAAAACCCCATGTAACATCATGTGCCCTAATCCAGCTACCCACAGTGCACTGATACTATTAACTTGCAATTGCATTTTCTTTGCAGCCTTATTCTCAGATGAAAATCTAAGTTCTGAGGTATGCCTACAATAGGTTTCAAGATCATAAATACCATGGTACCTATTCATTAGTGAAACTTGGGGTTTTAAGCAATTTTGCATAATGTATTTTTTTATTTGACATTGCTCTAGTGGTACTGGTGGTAGACATGTTACAATCAACAATATGAAATTTGTGAATTCCCTATTAGTCTTTAATTTTTCTTAATTCTTAAGCCTCTTAACCCTAAACCTAAACTTCAAATTTTGACAAAATAAGATTTTAAAAAACGTCAAGCGATGAAACATAGCCACATGAATTCTTTAACTTACTCGGATTTTGAATTTTGATTCTTGAAGTTGAAACTAGGTTACTGGAATGGCTTTGTTGGAAGTGGAACAGTGGATCCCAGAACAGGGTGGTGCACTACAATGAGCGAACTGAATGACACCAAAACATCTACTAGTTACTTACGGACTACACAATACGCAATTAGGTAGTACAATGTACATGGCTGACAGCATTTAAAACAATCCATTAATAATTTACTCCTGCATTGACAACAAATTCTAAACTGTTGATCTTTGTTAATCTAACAGTTATAGGGTGATTCTGGAGGTTTACGTTCGCAAGCGTAGCACTCTATGCATTTCATTCTGAAATGCAACTACAACCATACATCAAATGTTCATTGAATGGTTGAGTAATTTATGATATAAATAATAAACATAAAACATGTGTTTTAAATTTTCTTTAAACTTTAATGCGCTAGGATTGACATCAAGGCCAAGGGACCAGAAACTTAACATTGAAAAGGCCTTAATAAAATGAGTTACAATGTCAAATTAATAGCACATTGCACAAACATTAATAACATTTAATTTGCAAAGGACTTAATAAAATGAATTACAATGTCACATTAATAGCACAACCATTTATTTTATTACAACTGAATTACAATGTCACATTATTACATAGTACAAATACAAATGTAAGGGCAAGCGCCAAGCTTCTGTTGGACCACTAGTGAAAATTTGAAACTATAAATGTGATACATGTGTCTCTGAAAATAAATGGAACTTGTCAGGTCAACCATGAGTTCTCAAAATAAACTCATAGGACTTGTCGAGTCATCCATGGTCTCTGAAAATAAATGCATGGGGAAAGGGGGCCTAATCAAACTGGGGAAATGGGAGTTGTGTAGATACAAAATGCACTTAGCCCCTTTCAGAACCAGATTGATGCAAAAGATGAGGGGTTGTAAAATTTCTCCCATGTAGAAGATGAGCACTTAAAATAAATGCATGGGGCTTTCTTGGTATGTAGTGTCCCTCCAGTTGTGACACTCTATCTTACTTTGTTTAGTTTGGATGATAGTTGCTTTAGTTATTTTTGATACTATGCTGTTTATTTTCAGTTATGACTTCAACATTATGTTTACTATGTTGATGATACATTTGACATCCTAAACATCTGAATTATGTTTGTGAGCTGACATTATGGTAGAAAAATGTGTGTGATATGGTTTATGTTTTTCTGAGTTACTATTGAGGTTATCATGATGAAATGGTTGTTAATGATATAATGATGCTGATCAGTCTTGGTGAAGAAGACAGTGTAGCACTACTCACTCGTGAGTACCTTGCTACGCTGTGACTCTTCTTCACGGTGTGTTTGTCAATATATGATGATATGTTTAACAAGTGTTGTTTTATGCAATTACAGGTACTGGGTATTGGCTCTACCTGCTTGTCGGATCTGAGCGTACCCTAACCCAATGTAATTATGTGGTTTTGAAGATAGTGTCGGGTCCTCATTTATCCATCGTTCTTCATTGAATGAGTGTTCGTTTGTCACCTGTTGATGTTTGTTGTTTGGTCTTGTCGTGTCGATCTTGTTTGTGCTATTTTGTTTGGGAATTAATTATTTATTAATTTAGTTAAATGGCTTATCTATTAATAAATTTGATTAAATGTAAATTTGTTTAAATATTAGATTAAATGTTTATGTTTATGTTTATGTTTATGTAAATGGTTTAATTTATTAATTTAAATTAAACAAGTCATTTAATTAAAAGAGAAGGTTAATTTTGTGAAAGGTATTTAATTAAATGTAATTGTTGAATTACTTGTGCAAATAGAATTTATGTGAAAATAGATATTTTAAAATAGGTTGTTTTCAACATGTTACAGAATTTGAATTTGGAGTTGAAAATGTGATTTAGAGTTAAATGGTTAAGTTAGAACTGATTGATCAATTTTGAATGCAAGATTGACAATCAGTTATGCTTTATGAATTTGAGTTAATTAAATGCATTAAAAATCCTTTTTGTGTGCAATTTTCATTCACAATAATGTTTTGGAAGAATTTTCACAATAGTAGCTTTTAGGAAATTTTTGCACGAAAGTTGTTCTAGAAAAAAACTATCTCATATTTTGTTTGCAAGCATAATATTGGGCTAGATTGTTTCAGATTTCTTCATCAAGATCTGGTGATTTAATTAGGATTTACATAAGCTATAGATTTTGTTCCAGCTCAGCTATCAAGCTTTACCAGGTTTTCATCTTTTGGTTTAAACCTACACATACAATAGTAAAAAAATAGATTAGGAAGATCTCTCAACTATCTTGAATCATTTTTTTTTAATGTTTTATAATGATTTGAAATTGAGATCATGTATTGCTATCAAATTAATGCCTTCTAAATTAAATGCAGAGGATAGATGAATAATTACAATAGAATTTATTGTTTGCAATCTGTGAATTTCTTTCAAATCCCAATTCTTTGTTATAAATAACACCTTCAGAGGGATATTCATTTATTGCAAATGTTGACTTCTTCCTAGCTATCGACCTCAAACTACCTCTTAGCTATATTCTTATCATACTCATTGAATCTTGAAGCTCTCTATTTATTCTGAACTAATATTGTACCATGCAAATGCTGTATAGACCATTGTATTTTTTGTAGAGTATCACTTTTATCTAGTAAAAACTCAAATCAACCGTCCCCTATCTTATTGCTGCTCTCACCAAGAATACCTTGTATTAGCATGGGAACCATATATTCCTTGTGTATTCTATTTTAAATTCTTATTTAGTATTATACAATGCTGGAAACTTATTAGATAGACATTGTTAACATGTCTCTGAGAAAGATTGAAAGAGTCAATCCCATCGCCTAATCTTTGTAGCTTATTGTTTTATAGATTTATTATCTCAAAGATATAAACAAAGTACTTGGATTACATTCAATGTTTATTACAGTGGTAACACTTGAACATGATAGAGAATGTAGAATTATATAACCTTCCTGATTCCTTTGGTAATTTGTTTCATCTGCAACACCTAATGATAGAACGAATTGAGGATTAAGTAATCTCCTTGATCCCATATGTGACTTATTGCAACTACTGTGTTTGAAACATGGTAGGGTAATTAGATTTAAATAATCTCTTTGAATTTAGTGGCGCCCTTACTGAATTAACGCTTGAATATAGTATGTTGCAGAGAATTTTATTATCCTCTTGAATCCTTTGGCAAACCGTCATAGCTGTAGCACTTGGTCATACTAAAAGAATTTCCTGAACATGGCATAATTTCCTTGTTCAAGTGCAACAAGTTGAAGTATTAGTTATTTTATGAAATTTTATTATTTTCTTTCATGTTAAAAGATATTTAATTTGCATGGCATGTATCCTATCCATGTATCTTAGCATGAGAGTTATTTCAGTTTACTATATACTAGACTAGAGTATATACTTGGATTTTATGTCGTACATGTGCAGTGGTAACAACTAGTTTTATTTATTTATTACAGTGAAAGCTAAATAGTCTTAGTTTAAATATGACCATTATAATATGTGTTAGTTGCATTCATATTGTAATTAGTAATTACAATAAGTTTATAATACTTTCAAAAGAAAGATCATAGATTCATTTTATTTGAAATCTAATACTTATTTATGCAAATATATAATTTATTGTGTCCTTAGCTCATAAAGATTTAAGGTAATATATATATATATACTTGTGAACAATTTGATGGTGGCCATATTGTTCATTAAATGAGTAAATATTCCTTAGAATTTGGTTGAAAAGAATATAGCTTAAATTTTTGTGATTTATGAGTTGTTAAGTTTCCAGAGGCTAGGGTACTTTTGGTATGGATGTATATTTTATGTGAGATGTGGTATTCATTTGATATCATTATTTACAAAATTAGCGTCACTCATTGCATACAATCTCTATGTGATGTCTTGGAATTAAGTCATGCATGATGTATTTTGTTACCTTTGAGGTATTATAAGATTATATGGTTTATGTCATGTGCATGATGTGTTCATTCGTAATTTTGGTTAAAGTGCATGTTGGTTGTCTTTAGTATTTTGATGTTGTGTCATGTTTATAGGAAGAGTGGCTTGCGATAGGGGCTGGAACCCTAAGCGGTTTCTAGGGTAACCTATCGTGGGTATTATAATCCAGTGGAAACCTAACTAATGTACTAGGGGTTGGGTAGTATTTAACATTAATTCAGATAATTGTATGCCTCACCTATCACCTTAATGCTTGTTTAGATTAAGGTAAGGTTGAGAAGGCCTGGAATGGCTTATTCACCTATCTTTTCTTCTTGAAAGATGGAACAACTCCACACTAGTTTGTATAATGGTCGGGAATTGGTAGAGATTGCTAGGGTAACTCCTGAAGAGGGCCGGTAGTCTAGGAAGATTCACCAGGGTAACCTATCCCAAACTGTGTGATGGCACTCTTTACCTATTGCATGATTGTGCTCTCTTGTGTAGAGATATCTTTAGTTGTGTTTTTGGCTCTGGGAGTATGTTTGCTGTGGTTTTGAAGTCATTATGTCATTATGTGATTATTAGCCACGTGATGTCATGTTCTATTCTTTGTTGTTTATTTGATTGTTTTCTAGACCTATCGTTATCTCCTAGAACAGAGAGAGTGGACCTTTGGGTTCCATGTGGTTGGGAGGAAACCATGCTTTTTCCTATATTGGGTACTCTTATACATGTTGCTATACTTGGATAACATTGTTCGTGGGGCAGGTTCCTCTTACTTCATTGTTCGTGATGATGGACATTGAATGTGTTCATAGACATGGATGTTAGTTATGATGAGATCATTATCTTCTTTGTTTATTTACCTCATGTGTATGAGTGTACTCATTGTATCAACATTAAGATGTATTGAGATTTAATAAAATCTCACTTGATGTAATCTAGATATATATATATCTTGACTGTATAAAAGTTTATGAAATTGGATCATTCATGAATATGTTATGTACTTATGTTTTTATGAATTTAATATTATGACGTGATGTTCTTGTTTGTAAATGTATAAGTAACGTCATCTTGGAATCCTTAAAACATTTGTGTAATTGCATGACAAAAAAAAAAATTGGTTAATTTGTACTTTTTGCTTTGTTTTATTCGATTCCCTGGCAGGACGTTACATGGTAGGCCATGGTGTCTCAAAATAAATGCAAGGGACTCTCCTAGCCAACCATGTAGATGATGAGGGGTAGTAAAACTACTCCCATACAAAAGATGAGCACTAAAATTAAATGCATGGGAATTGCGTGGGAAACCATGCAAACGATGAGGGGTAGTAAAACTGCTCCCATCTTCTACTTGTAGTTTCCATGCACTAGGATAACACTTATCTCCATCAGAGCTCCTCATCCTAGTTCAAAACCTGTCTGAGAAGTCAAGTAAACCAAATCAACTTATTTCCAATTCCACCCATTCTAAACTTGAAGGAAATTGGTCTTTTACTCTATAACTACATAACTGGAGGCAGGAGAATTTAGGGCATCCCCAATAATACTACATCATCTTCTTCCTGAATACTTATTAAGTTATTAACCCTACAAAATGAAAACCCTTATGACAATTAAAAAAATGATTTTAGTCATGCTCACTATCCTTATTTCTGGGCCAAAAGTTCCACCAAAAGTGCCACTACCAACCTGGTCCCTTGTACACCTCACACGTGTCACATGTGAGGTTGTGTATAGTTACTACTGACTAGTAATAATTGTGATTCACGCAAGCCAAAAATCTAACTTAATCATTACGTCAAGCTAGCTACATGCAAAGTTGCAAACTATACCTCAAGTTGACAAGCTATCAATTGTCAAAATCGACAGTCCCACACAAGTTGTCGATTGTCAAAATCACTGGATTATTGACACCATCATCTACAATTCTATAGTACATCATGCAGTTTTCAATATACAACTATCCAATCAATCACTCTGGATATTCATATGGAATTAATCCATGCCGCCGCCTAGTACCACAACAAAATTTAGAATTTCAATAGAATAAATGAAAGGTAGAGTACTTTGATGCATTAAAAAGAGAGAATTAAAAATGTAAATGTCTCGTTTTACCTTAATCATTATGATCAGAACTATATGTTGATTTTTGAAACCAATAATTAATAAAATCTCAACCATTGATTTATGAAAATCTAATGGTTCTAGTGTTATTCAGGAGGTTTCGATTCGCAAGTCTAGTGCTTCAAGGATTTACTTCTGGAATACATCTATAGTCCATCAAAAATTCATCGAACGGTTAAGATTTCAAATGGGGACATCGCTAGGTTGACGAGACTCGACCCTCAAGATTAAGGAGTTAAGATATAAGGCTTTATCATAAAATATTTTGGTCTAACTTAGGCAATATTAAATGGTAAACAAGAGCACCAATATTTAAATGGTAAAATATTTAACAGTTCTAGTGTAATTCTAGAGGCTTCAATTTGCAAATCTAGTGCTTGAGAGATATACTTTTGGAATGCAACTACAATCGTCCATGAAAAATTCATCAAATGGTCGTGGTCCATAATGTCGCATGGTCACTGAAATTTGGAACCTTAGAACCAAAGTCTGAAGTTTTGAATTTTTTGAAACCTTCGACCCACAGACTACAAAGATGACCAAGAAAGACTTGCAACTAAGGTTAGGAAAAGCACCAAAACCCCAACTTTGGTGAATTAAGATAGGAAAGGTGAAAACTAAGGTTAGGAAAAACACCAAAACCCCGACTATGGTGAATTAATATAGGAAAGGTGGCAAGGATGGTGCATTTATGAAGTGAAGATCATGGGTAGATTTTAGCAAGTGGACATGACTGGAGGATCGATGGGTAATTAAGATCGGTACGTGTAGAGTTTGGAGAATTATTACCTCTCGACCCTCAATTAGTGAAGTTAGTAATAGAGTTTGGCGTGGAGAAGAAAGCACACAGAAAGTCTAAAAGAGTGGTGGTGGTGGCAGTTTAGTTGTAGCTATTTTCAAATGGAGGCCAACTTCACTCTGTGTTTGAGAAGGAAATTAAACCCGTTTTATGGTGAAGCTTCTGACAAAAGATTAATGGGTATGTTTTTATTCACTAATGGGAGGTTGGTATAAAGTGTGCGGATGATTTTGGGGAAATCCTTTGAAAATATGAGGCATAGATATAGGACTAACATGGATGTATACTCCTTGATTATAACATAGGGTTTGGACTTGGGGGAATTGACAAGCACAGTGAGAGAAGTGATGGAGATGATTGTGAATAGAGATTTCTTGGAAGCATTAGAATCACTACTTGAATGGGTAGTTTTAGGTGAAGGTTTCGACATCTGGGAAGGCTTTGAAAATGTGGAATTGGAAGGGGCAGAAGGAGGCATCCCTTTCGTGTGTTGGCTGAAGGATGAGATTAAAAATCAATGCAGGGAAGAAGCAATGTTAGGCTGGCAAGCATTGAAGCTCTTTATAGAGCTGATGAAGGTGGAAGCAATTACAACACAGTTGAAAGCACAGGAGAAAGTGGAGGCAAAGTGCATGGAAGCACATGCGAAAGTGGAGGAAAAGTGTATGAAAGAAAAAGGACATAATGCGAGGAAGCAGAAGATGAAAGGAAAAACAACAAGGAAAGTTGGTTATGAAACGGGTAGCACTAGTTGAATTTGTAGTTCTTGTAGGGTTTTTGTAGAATTAACACAAGACTAGTAGTAAATTTTTGGCTTGTTGAAATATGTAAGGTAGATACAGATAGTTGTGAACTGGTTAGTTGGGCAGGGTTACTTTTTCTATTATGAAGCATGTTAAGATGTTTTTTTCAAAAAATTGTTATAGCTGTAGGTGATTTTTGGATGGTTGATGAAAACAATGAGGTAAATAATCTTTATTTTCATGCATTTTTTTTTATTACTTTGATATTATGTTTAATTCACCAAAAAAAAATTCTTAATCATTTGAAAATAGGTTTAATTCGCCAATGAATTTTATTTTTTAGTTTTGAAAAAAGTTTTAATCGCAAACAAAATTATTTTTTCTAGTTTGAAAACAGGGTTAATTCGCCAATCGAAATATTTTATTGCTTTGAAAATAGATTTTAATCGCCAATGGAAAAATTTAGTGGTTTTAGAAAATTTTCATTTCGCTAGGATTTTCCACAGATCTCTAGCAATTAGAAAAGATTCGCTAATGGACATTATTTTTTTTCACGAAAAACGAAAAAATTGCCACTAAAATTAATATTTTTATCGAGAAGTATACAAGATTTTCCAGGATTTTACACCTTCGCCGAGGGGGGGGTTTCTTAAAGTTTTCCCTGATCATCATACTAGGTTGGCACACCAAGATAGGGTCTCCATGTGAAAACTGCCATCTCGTCGATGACCCACCACCAGTGCCGAATGTCTGTTGCTCCTATATGTGTGAATCTCAGCGCACCCCTGTATCTCCAATTGACTAGGTCATCTGGCTCAATGTCGACAGGTACGACTCGAGGTTGGAACACTACAATGTGCTCCCAGGCCCAAATGTGTAGCAATGTGACCCCTAATTTGATAGACTTTCTATCACAATATGAAAACTCGTGAAGATCATGGTAAAGGGATGCCAACATCACTGGCCCCTAGGCAAAGCACTCTCTTCATCAGAGCATCCAATCCCAAGAAAGCTCCCATCTCGGGCTGAAGTATTTTCTGCGTCGATCTAGTGCCATGAGTCATGAAATGATCGCAACAACTATCAATCTAAAAGGCAGCACCACATGCATGTATCGCTCTAGCTCGATCTGGCCCTTTGAAAAGATGATCTTGTTTAGGCCCATAATGTGATATCAAGTATCCCTCCCAACCTCCACATCATAAATCAATCATGATCTGTGGATAAGAAAATGCAGAATGCGCCACATGTCCTCCAGGTTCATTGTGGCCTCGCCTGTGGGGAGGTGGAATGAAGATGTCTCATTGTGCCAGCACTCTGCCAGTGCTTTCATCATCCTAAGTGTGTCCGAACGGGAGGTGCGTAGGTGACATACCATAAGCCAATCGCCCCCTGGTGCTCCTGGAATACCTCGTCCAAAGGGGGATCCTGAGTCAATCTACTCAGTATGGATGATTTGTGCTCTCGTGAGTGGACTGGCTCCATGTCCTCCTGCATCAGTAAAGTCACTACGTCAAGTTTCTTAAAAAATCAAGATCATGTTTGAGGTTTGCGTGACCAAAACAACATATGTGGTGTTGTTTGTAACTTACAAACTATGCCACTGGAAGCCAAAAATTTTCAAACTCTGCCATCGTGGCGCAGTTTTCTAGTGACCTAGTTTGACCCTTGGACCTAAATTCCAAACAGGACCACCGCCACGCTATTTTCATATGCGGTGCAGTTTGCATCGAAACCCTAATTTCTAAACTCTGCCGTCGTGGTGTAACTCGCATCAGTGACACAGTTTAGGCCCGTGCGACGCCGATTTAAGCTTTAGTGGCGCTATATAGCACCGCTTGACTTTGTTGACTTCTAAACCCTAATAAATGCACTCAAAAATCAAAAACAAAGTCGGGACAAGATGAGATACCACGGGTCCTATGCTGGTAAGCCTCTAGTACACTTGCATGCACTCGGAAATGTGTCATGGAAGCATGTGTTGTGCCATCTCGATCAGTCCTTAGAGTTCAAATCACAAGAATTTCTAAAGGCTATGTGTGTAAATGAATTGGAAGTGGCCCCTTGAGACCTATTTAAGCTTAAAAGTTGTGGTTTTTTTTACCCTATTTAGCCGTCCAACTAGAGTTTTGGACCCCCGAGCCTATTTTCACCCAACCAAAGGCCATTTTACATCATTTTTTGTGTGTTTTTGCATGTTTTTGGCATCCCGGAGCCTTTCTGGACCCGTCAGGCACCTTGTCCCCTTTTTCGCGAGATCACCCAAAAATAAAAAATTTCATCTGATCTCTCGAGGGGGCAGTATATCAGCATGTTTCTTCTCATCAGGGCAGTAGTGGGGCAATTTAAAAAATTCAAAAAAAATTTGAATTTTGATCTCAGCAGTTTATTCTTTGAACCAATGTAGTAGGTACATTGCTTCAAAGAGGGGAAAAATGTAGACACGAAAAATGTACTGATTGATCTTATACACTTGATCTTCATTTTACTAGCATCGCTTTGTCCTGAATCATCTTCTTTGCTAACCATTTAATTGAATAATCTATATTTGATTAAATTCATCACATTTCATCTCTTAATTAAATAAATCAAATTTATTTGATTAAGTCATTCCCTCCTATTAATTAAATAAATCATTTTTGTTTAATTAATTCTAACATCTTCCTTTAATTGAATAATTACCCTTATTTGATTAAATCATCATATTCGTATTCTGTAATTAAATAAATCAATTTTATTTAATTAAATCTCTAAAGTATTTCTATTAAATTAAATAAATTAATATTTATTTGATTTAATCTAACATCATTCCCCTTTGATTAAATAAATCAAAATCTTTATTTAATTAAGTCAAAATCATATTCCTCTCAACTTTGATTTTAAATCAACCCAAAAATATAAATCAAGTTGTCACATCAACTAATCTCTCTTTAAGTTAATCAAATCATGATTAATCTTAATCTCAACCCATCACATCCTCTAGCTGTTTTAACTTGCACAAGAAAATCATTTAATTGATTTATTAAATCCTCTAATTTCCCTCAACATGGCATCAAAAAGGAATATTCCTCCAAATTTGAAAATCCCTCCAAAGGGATTTGTCCTTCCAACAAGGCATTCAATGCGTCTTACATGTCCTTGTGCATTGAGCCAAGTGGCATTTAAGTCATTTATTTCTCCCTCCAACATGTCATTTCATGAATTTCAAATTCCACCTAATATCATTTATTGGCACATTCATCAAAATGTGCTCAACCTTCAACCTCACATCTTGACAAGTGGCATTTGGCCATTGGTTGAAAATTAATCCCACATTCATCCCTTTTGCCTCATTCTTCATCACTCTCATCTATAGATAAGAGGCTCTCTTTTGTATTTTGGATCCACAACTTCATGCAAAGACATTATCTTCAGATTTTGAATTTGCTTATCCATTTGCTCATCCATTTCCATCAATCTTTAGAGTTTTGTAGCTAGGTTATGCAAGATTTTCTCCAAGAAAGCATCCAATATTCATCAAGTCATCACAAAGCTTATAAGGGATTGGGAAAGGGCCATTTTCCGCGTCAAAATGACACCAATTCTCCCATGGGATTAAGAGTTTGCATGCTTTAATAGGATTTAATAGCTTTCTTTGTTGTGTTCTTCATTTATTTCTTATTTTGTGCATTGTAAATGAATTCTATGGGGAATGTGGATTTAACTTGCATATGAATCTAATTGTGTGATTGTTTGTTGTGCTTATGCAGGTCTATAATCTCCATTCATAGGTAGAAAGAAAAAAATTGCTCCATAGTGAACCTCGTGTCTGATAAATCTACATAGACTAGAAGAGAAATTATGTTAGTAAACAATCTATAAAATAATAATGAAATTAAAAAAATAACAATAAATAGATATAATCTAAACAAAAAGGTTTATTTGATAAAATAAGGATATATATAAAATATATAAATAAAAAAATTATTAATAACAATTTTAGCTAAACTGGGCACCATGTTGGCACCCATAGGGGATGGGATCTCCCCACTCCTTCTAGGGTGCGGCCTATGGAGGAAGGGATTCCTCTCCCTCTCCATGCGAGGCAAGGAGCGACCACTGGTGGACATCATGGACCCTTTCCAAGGGGTGCGACGCTACCAGGGCTTGGCCTATAAACACTTTGAAAAAATGAAAAAAATCACTTAAAAAGAACACACAAGAAATCTGAGCCTTGTCAAACCGAATTCAAGATTTTCTAGCAAGTGCGCAATAGGAGGCATGGTTGTGTGTGATAAATAAATGAATAGAAAATCCCCTGCAATTCTCTTGCGTGAGGAAATCGGATAAATTATTCTTAACCAACGCAGAAGAAAAAAAATGAAATATAAGCAATTTAGATGTCATTAAATTTGCAATCTACCTCTCTACCGCGCTAGTCTAGTGCTTCCAAATTGTGTTTCAACTACGAACATGTATGATCGCCTACAATTAGACCATCCTTGGTGGTGGCACTCAAAACAAAGGGTAGTGTATAAGTAGGTCAAAAGGAAAAAGGGATTAGGGTTACCAGTGTATTTTTGCCCTTTTCCATGGGTGACTAGTTTAGGGAAATGTGGAATTTAAATTAAATAAAATCTCATGGACTTAACCACATGGAAGAAAGACACAAGCTTAGCATAGCAAATTTTTTAAATAAAAAGGAAAAAAAATATGCTATCGAGGGATTCAATAAGTATAACATTCTAATTAAAAGTAGGAGTTTCCTTGCTATTTACGTGATTGTGAATGATAATTAATTGCCAAGATACATTAGAATGAATGGTTAGGTAAATAATATCGAGCTAGTAAAAAAAATAACCTAAAGTTAATCAAACATTTATGTAAATGTTACCTCTATTATTATATTTATCAATGAAATATAACATTGATACAAGTGTTAATAATATTAGTGTGAAGGGAATGAATAGCTATATGATGAAGTTAAGTTGGGTAATATTAATATATAATGATAGAAAGTAGATTAAATAATATTTAAATAAGTAGGTATATAAAGGTAAAGGTAATGGTAATGTAAATATAAATATCGACATATTAGGTTAAATTTAATATTAAGTATAAGAGAGTTAAGATAATTATGGATGTTATTAAAATATAACTATTATTAAGGATATTAAATAGTGTGTAATAAAGATGGAGCAGAAGCGTCTAGGTGGGAGAAGGAGCGAAGCTCCAAATTAAAATTCCTCTAGTGAAGATGGAGACAATAACTCAAATTCTAAAGATGATGTTGATTTCTGGCTTATTGGGGGTCATAGGTCTAGTTTCTTGGTGTTGGGCCTTTACTGGTGGCCATTGCTGAAGGTTCTTGAAACAACTATTTTGCTAATGGTGGGTGTCGGAGCTACTATTGTAATTTCTTCTACTTCAAATAACTTGGTTGTTGCCCCCTATTGCGGTTCATTGCTAGTGGTTGGGGTTGCTTGGTTTAGTTTCTTAGTGTTGGGCCTTTGCTAAAGGATCTAACAGTGGCTGATTTGGTGATGGTGGGCATTGTAGCTATTGTTGTATTCGATGTGGTGCATGGGGTCTCTAGTCCATTTCTAGCACAGATCATTTTGTGGTAGGATGTTAGTGGGTTTGACTCAATTTCCCCTATTTCTCTCTTGTTGTTGCAACTCTTTTCTCTAGCATGAGTGTTGGTTTGTGGCCTATGGAGCCTTCTTATTGGATTTTCATACTTTTTGCTACCATGTTCTTTCTAGCAGTGTATTTGTTTTACCTCCTTGTTGAGGTCTTTGTTCCTCTTCCTGTACGCCATATGGTTAGTGAAGCTATTTCTTATTTTTGGGTTTGGTTCTTATGCTCTATAGTTTTATTTCTACTAGTTAAAGATTTTTTGTTTCTTTTTGGTTCTTTGATGCAAGAGGACTCCTACCTTACCTTAGCCACAAACTTTTAGCAACATAAACTTGTTTCCCATGAAACATAATTTAATTTCCAAAACAATAATCTTGGCTCAAAGTGATAAAATTCACACAATATAAATTTAAAACTTCAATGAAGCTATTACAAACAGATTACAAATAACATTTTGTTCTCTCTTTAAAAATGGTTATCGACCCTCATATCAATTCTCCTATGCTTCATTACACTTTTACCTCATATCTTCCTATCCCCTATTCCACGCACTTTGAGCCTATGTTGCACACCAAATTTTGCTCACTGTCCTCTACTATCTTTTCTTGGTCGACCTTCAATCATTTGGAACTCATTTCTTTACTCAGGCACATCCAATTATGCTTCCTATTTTACTGTGGTCTTCTCTATACCAAACTTTTTTTTCTTCCTCACACACGCCCTCTCCTCTTTTCACCTAGTGCACCTCCTTGTGCTTGCAGTGCCCTCTTCTCCTCTCTACTCAGGTTCCCCTTGAGAAGTTGACCTCCTTTCCCAAAACCCCCAGGTCCTTCTTTCTTGGTCATTTTCCCTCTTTCTTACTGTGTACCTTCCACATGCACAATTGCATCATCTCTTCTTTTTGTTGCTAGTTGTGCCCTATTTTATTTTTGTCTTATCTTCCTATGATGCTTAGCTATTGAAATATTTCATGGGTAACTTTATGTATTCCACATATTACTTGGAATCCTCTTTTGTTGGTGTGTTCAATCCTCTTGTTACCATCGATTCAGCTTTCAAAGCATATCTCCTCCTTAGAATCATGCACGCCTCCTAATATCTTCACTTTACTTTCTACCACTGCTTGTGGACCTTTTATCTTTTTGTAGTTTAATGAAAAGAGACATCAATTTTTTCCATCTCCAGTAATTGTCTTTTAAAAAGAAATGGAGGTAAACAATTTATGTTCCAGGTCTTATGCTTCCACATTTTTCATACATGTTTACCATGGAAAATGGAGCTACAACATCAATTAATTTTTAAGCGGCCTTGAAAATGGAGATTTGATTTATACTAGTCAATTACATGTCTACTCCATGTCTCGCTAAAGTGTAAATTTATGAGGTTTAGGAACTGATCAGAAAAAGAGAGACCAAACAAAAATAAAACAAACTAAAATTTGAAGAGGATCAAAACAACAATATTTTTGGTGGTGTTGATTTCCCATTTGCCTATGTGCTCCTGCATCAGACACGCCAAGTAAAGTGGAATGTTCCTTGAGTTGGTAAACTTGGGAACATTCAAAGGTGCATGGGACAATAATCCCATGTTTTTTTTTATCCAATGTTGCTCCTTTTCCATAGGAGCCTTCTCTCTTCTATACTTCAGCTCATCCCCAACACTCAAGCCATCTCCATTGGCATGATATCATTTCTTAAAACAACTTCTTACCACAAGTCCATTTCTATGCCCTCCACATTTCTTTGGGCTACTACTATTTATTTCTTTATTACACTGCTACAATAAATCAAAACCCAATTTGTTCTTTCCTTCTAAAATCTACTCTCTTAATGGTTGCAAATCACTACATTCACTTCATTCCTTTCCCTCTATGTGTTTTTTCTCTGCACTGCAACAAACAATAGAGTTGGAACCTTTCATCTACTTCTCTTTCTCTTTCAGAGAATTCAACATATACTCTTGTCCATTTTTTGGGATTGTGTATACATTCTTCCTACCATCATAGATGGATTCCCTATCAAATTGCCATGGTCTACCCAACGACACATGACACGCATTCATAGGCATCATGTCACACAACACTTCATCTCTGTAAGAACTAATCTGAAAACTTTCTAAACATTGTTCTCTCACAGTCATTTCATGCTCCTTCTGCAACAAACAAATTTTGTACGGACTAGGATGCTTACTCCTTTTCAAACTTAGTTTTTCTACCATTTCCTTTGAAACTAAGTTATCCATACTACCACTATTAACTATAACTTTACAACACTTACCTCTAGCCTTGCACACAGTTCAAAAAAGACTTCTTCTTTGAGATGGTTTATCCTCCACCGTATCTAGGTTCACCAACACTCTCCTCATCATGAGAGATTCACCTTCTTCTGGGTCTGCTACTTTTAGTGATGCATTACACTCCTCGTCTTCTTGTTATAAGTGGTTTCTTGACATACTCTTCTTACTTCCCTCTTGTATTTGATCACACTCAAATTCATGATAACCCACTTCTCCACACTAGTAACATCTAAATGGAAACCTTTGCTGCTTCTACCACGTCCTCTTGTTGGTACCTCCTTTTCTTTGGTGTTTTGGCCCACTTCTTTTCTCCATTTGGGCTTGGATTCTTCCTCAATATACTTTCCTTTACTGTTGCTCGCTTGTCTCTTTTTAGTTCCAAATCTTCCCCAACTTTTGGAATTGTTTATTTGCCTCTTCTTTAATTTCTCCTCTACCTTCAATGCATACTAGTATGCTTCCTCAACTATGGTAATCTTCAGCATACTCATCTCATCCTGTATGTTAACCTCAAGCCATTCACATACCTAGCTGTCTTTTCCCTATCAATTTCATGCCTTCCAAATTGAATAGCCAGCTTGTAAAATTCTTTCGTGTAATCTTTTACACTCATCTTTTTGCTTCAGATTTTGCAATTTCTTGAACAACTCCATTTTGTAATCTCCAAGTATGAATTCCTTCTTTAACTTTGTCACCATCTGGTTCCACTTTGTTATTCAAGGATCTCCATCCATTTCTTGTTCTTTCTGCAACCCTTTCCAACATAATGTAGCATGCCCTTTCAATTTTGTTTGAGCTATCTTCACCCGATGTGGGTCTTTAATGTCCTCCATTTTGAATTACTTCTACAGCTCTCTAATCCAATCGATTAACTCATCTGGATTTAACATTCCAGAAAAGTTTGGAAAATTCATCTTATTGCTCTTTGTTATTCTCATTTAAGAGCTCTCAAAAATCTTTCTTCTTGGACATCCACTAGTCATTCCTCCTCCTCCTCCTCCTCCTCCTCTCTTTTGTGTTCTTCACCTTCGATTTCTTCCTCATTCTCACATTCTATTTCTCTTTCTCTTCTTTCATTTATGTTACCAACACCTACTTCCCCCTAGTATAGTTTTTTTTATGTCCTTTTATTGAATACTTATTTTCTTTATTTAAAAGAGGAGGCAAAAGGCTATATGAGGTTTAGGAATTGGAGCTAAATTAGTCCTCAATTCACTATAATTTTTATGATAAATCTATCTTAACCAAGAAGGAAAACTCTTCTAAGGATATTTGAAAACCCTCATCATAGGGTTTCTAACCCAAAAAGAACAAAAAATACTTGCAAGGAAAATTATTTGGTAAAAGCATGGGTAATAGATTTAGTTTAGTTATAGCAATTATAATTCAACTATAGCTATAACCACTTTCTAACCACCAACATCCCTCTAGGGGGAGGTCAAAGCATACGATGGATATTTATAGATGGACCTAAATTAATAATTCTACATATAACAATTACTCGAGAAAGAGCTTTGATACCACTTGTAATGAACTTACAAAAGAAAATATGTTGAACATATAGAAATATTAGAAGATTCAGAAACAAAATACTTTTATTATCTTCATAGTGTCACTTTGAAGGGTAACCTCTAGATAAAGCATACACTTTGTTAAGTTACAACATTTTCATCAATAAAATTTCTATTTTGCATATGTATTCTCTTATGTATAACTTTAATATCAAAAATAAAAACACTTACACCTCTTAATATACAATATAAATAAAAATATATAGTGAAAATTACCACATAACATTTAACATAAACAAAAAAATACATTAAGAATTACCACATAGCAATCAACAGGTAGGGAGAACGTCGATAAAGGTTGTCGAGTTTGGCTTTATGCTTGCTAATTTCCTTCACTTGAATGTTACTAAACCATTTAGTGAATCCATTTTTTTGCATATCCTGTAGTTATTGCATTCCGTACAACTTGCACCTACAAAAAAATAGTCACATAACACAACCCATGACTCATTTTGACCTTGTAGATTGTTCACCAATGCTATCTTTAGCATATTCTTTACCACCTATAAGGAAGAGAATATTGAAGATAAGACAATTGTACCTTGGTTGTACAACATGTGAAGAGTTGTTATCAAAGTATCTGAATCTGGTATTACATTGAAGGAATGTAGGACACATTGATTTCACATTTGATTCTTTTAAATCTTTTCACAATTTTTCTAATCTCTCCATCTTATTCATATGTTTTAAAACATGAATATTTTAATTCCCAACAATCTGGTAGGATTACTCTATTACAACAAAAGGTAGTGATTAATTTCTAATACATTCTCATCCATCATAATATATGGTAAGTAATAGATCTCTGACTGTTGTATGTTCTTTTCTATTAAAAAATAACTCCAAAAGTTGAAGAACTCTGAAATTAAGTAATCATGTGTGATTTAGTAATAAAATATTGTTTAGAATGAACAAAAAATTAATATTTTAAAGAAGTAAAAGAGAAGATAACAAAAGATTAATTTATACTTGTTTTTTAAGTTATTAAGTAATCATTTGTGATTTATTAATAAAATATTGTTTAGAATGAAAAAATATAATTCTTTTAAAGTAGCAAGAGAGAAGATAAGAAAAGATAAGAAAAGATTACTTTATAATTTCTTTGTAAGTTATTAATTTTTAAAAAAATAAAAGAATAAACACAAGATAAGAAAGCATCCAGTGATTTTACCATTTTGATTGTTATTTTGTTATCTGAGATAAATTTATTCCAATATAAATTATCTATGCTGAAATATTGCCATTTTATTTTCAAGAATGAGATAAATTTCATCCAAAATTTCATGGCCTCTTTCAAAAGAGATCATGAAAAATGGGCTAAAGGGCTATTTTACAATTTTGATCAACCCTGGAAAGAAGTCACAAGTGTTTAGACAAATGCTTGTATCTCATCAACTCTACAATATTGACCAATATTTTTGAATAATTTTCAAATGCAAAAGAAGTATTGGCTCCCCTTGAGTAATAATCCATGCTTAAAACTCTCTTTTTTCATGTCTTGATTGTGTTCTACTTTCCCCAAAGAATTATAGTCATAGACCATATCAAAAGGAAAAATCTATTGGTCTTAATAGATGGTGATAGAATTCATAATTTTATCAACTAAAAATTGGCCATCTACCTATATTTATATGTTCATGCTTGCAATTGTTTTTAAATTATGATGACCAATCTATAATAGTGTCCTATGGAGGAATGTATCATAATGTTATAATTACCTTGAGAATTATCAATGACCACTAATATGCTATATCTTTCCTTTGTTGGTGTAGATGCGGTATTAGGTGTCTAGTGGTTACAAATCTAAAGTCCAATCACTTGTGATTACTCCCATATTTCACTCAAATTTTAATATGATGGCCAAGAATTTATATATTACATGTATTAAGGTAGGATAAGTTTAGATGAGAAAATCTCATCATATGGAAAAAATTATATACCAATTTCAGTCTCTCAAAGATCAACCTCCTTTTCTTTCCTCTCCTTTTTCAAATTTACAATGCCTCCTTGATAAGAGTATTCAAGCCATATTATTTCATAATTGGATGCCTAAGTTTATCCCAAGAAGATTGCAATAATGCAAGAGTGATGTGGTATATGTTGAAATCTTAAAATCTATTTTATAATTTATTTATTTTTAAAACTTATAATATAATTTATTATATTTGTCATAAACATATTAAATAAATTTTTCATTACAAATGTACTCTAAATATATACTTTTAGAGGACTATAATAATGTAAAATTTAAAAAAATATAAGAAAACATAGAGCTTTTTAAAATTATTGTAAAAGAAAATATTAAATTAAAATTTGAACCTAAATAGGCACCCGAGTCAATATAAAAAATAATATAAGAAAACATAGAGTTTTTTTAAAATTATTTACTATATTAATTTAGTTTTTAGTTTTAGTTTAGATTTTCTCCTATACATGAAATTTAGAATCTTTTATAAAATTAAAATATAAGGATATATGATTTTGGTTTTAACCTATCTATTTATTAATAAATTTTAATATATTTATTATCTTACAAATTCTAGAATCTATTTATTTTCCTATAGTACATAACACAAAATATTTATTATTAAAATAAAATATATAATATATATTTTTATTTGAAATATACATAGAATCTTGGTAAATGAATATAACATTTTAAAATTATTTATGAAAAATATGGATAGAATCAAATTTTAAGTATAATTATAATTATCATGGATAAAGGTAAATAATGCAAGAAATGATATATATATATATATATAATTAGCTCATTATTATGTAATTAATAAATATTAGAATTTTGTTACATAAAACATAATATTTATAGTTTTTACTTTTCTTAAAATAACATAACATTTAGTTTTGATAGAGGATCTCAAGAAATTTGTAAGAGACTAGGTTACTTATTCACAAAGTAAAGTAAAGTTGGGAGGAAAAATTTACATCTCTGAAATTCAAAAAAGGTATCATTCTAGAGAAAGTTAAACAAATATAAAATAAGTCACTAAGTGGCAAGATCCTGATGCAAGGACTTTCCAAGGTCATAACTTTTGACTCGGGTGTTTGTTTGGGCTCATATTTTATGGGGAGATGTGTTATTCAAGGAGTTGTTTAAATAAATGAGGATCAATACAATATTCAGAAATTATAATTGAAGGTGATAGACAAAAAGAAGTAATTATTTTTGCTCAGTTAATTCTAATATTCATGATGAACTCGAACCTCTCACATAGAGACCTAATAGACATGAATTAGGTATTAATATCTTTACATGGCTTTTGAAGGAGATGAAATAATAGGTAGTTATCTTAGAACTTTTTCTCTGAATTTTATGATTTAGATTTAGAGCACTACACAAAAAAATAATTTAGATACATTATTTGCTCTAAGAAATTAATTGCATATTGTATATAATATATAATATTTTTAATATTTTTAATATTTGGTATTTGGTTATGTGATTTTTAAGTGAGCTGAAATATATATTTAAAGATTTATGAATTGGAATTTCTAATTTCAAATCATTTGACTATTAAATTATTAATTCATAATATTTTTAAAGTGTATATTTTAAAATCTGATTATGAAGTAGTTAATCTATATACTGTTTGGACTAATTTAATTTTTTTATGAAGTTTAGAATAAATTAATCTCTTGTACTTAATTTTTTAACTTATTTTGGAAGGTCAAACTTTAGAGTTACAAGTTGACTAGTTCACTATTTTTGAAAACTATGTCCCATTGAGGAAGGTGAAAGGTAAAAAAGGATATTTATTGCATGTTGACTACAATAAGGTAATTGGATTTGAAATGTAAATCCTGAGCATGTATATTAAGAATTTTGACACATGGAATATTATTTCTATAATGGTTTTAAATATCATTGGTGGTGTTTCTCAAGCTTATTTCTATATATTGAAGGCTTTAGATAGTTTTTAATATGGAAAAAGTTGAAAAATGTTACTCCATCACAATTTTATTATAAATCCACCATGGATGAGAAATTTTATAACCGAACATATTATTCTTCTTTTCCATATTTAAAATAAATATGGATGTGTGGTTATGTTTATGAGAGTAGTTAATCTATATTATTGTTTGAACTAATTTAATTTTTCTTATGAAGTTTAAAAGAAATTAATATCTTCTACTTAATTTTTTAACTTAGTTTGGAAGGTCAAATTTGAGAGTTGCAAGTTGACTAGCTCACCTTTTTTTGAAAACTATGTCCCATTTAGGAAGGTGGAAGATAAAAAAGGATATTTTATTGCATGTTGGCCTCAATAAGGTAATTGGATTTGAAATATAAATCCATCATGTATATTGAGAATTTTGACACATGGAATATTATTTCTATAATGGTTTTAAATATCATTGGTGATATTTCTCAAGCTTATTTCTATATATTGGAGGCTTTAGATAGTTTTTAATATGGAACAAGTTGAAAAATGTTACTCCATCACAATTTTATTATAAATCCACCATGGATGAGAAATTTTATAATCCAACATGATATTGCATGTTGGTGTGTTATTCCTGGTGGTTGGGCTCCTCCAAATGGCAATGCTTAAGGTCCATAAACTTCTTCACTCAAGAATGGTTGTGGTGTGTTCTTTTCCTTCTTCCGAGCTCCAGTTTGCTGCTAGGCCAAAGGATGTCTTGACTTTCCTTTATGTGGGTGTATGTATCTTTAACTGATGTCTTCTATGGAGGTGGAGGTTGCTCTTATTGAGGTGGAGCTCTTTCATATTGAGGTGGAAAGGTGTAACGCCCCACCGTGTGAACCCCAAAGGACAACAAAACACTACAATTTTTTATTTATTTTTTGAAAGTGAAACATTGCATAAGATAAATTTGTACATTCATTACATAAAAAGAAATTATGGATTTACAAGATCATCTACGTCCTCTAGGATACACGGAACGGTCATTACGAAACCCAAACTTTTATCAAAATGAAAGCGAGTGAAATCCAAGATTACATAATGATGACATACATCCATCAATGAGCAAAAGAGAGGAAAAGATATTCAACATGTATTACATTTCAACTCATAGTTCATATTACAATGGTGGAGCATACTTCCACAAATACAACTCATCAAGGATACAATAGTACATTACATTAAGCTTCCCTTATATCAACGGGAAGAGTACACCAAGTACAAGAGTAATACATTAATGGAGAATAAGGTACAAAGTGAGGAATAGTCTTCAACAAAGTGAAGCTCTGGAAACTCTACATCGGCTACTGCATCACGAACACAACTTGGGAACCCAATGGGGTACATAGCACATTCCACCTAACCACGTGGACCCTAAGGTCCACCCCCCATGCTAGGAGTTGACAGGAAAGACCCACGACCAAGATAGAGAAGCAGAATGATCACAAGACTAAACCACAAGGTCAACCAAAACATAACATATGACAATCTCAATGACCACTTACAAGGTGACTGCTTCCAGAGGCATACAAAGGAAAAAGAAAGGGACATTATAACACTATTATTCATATACTCCCAACTAAAGGGTACAAAAATACTTGGGTTCCCAAAGAAACTCACATCATGGCTTGGCCTATAAACTCATCAAAATGAAAAATAATACAATGGAGAGTACAATCAATCATGAGAAAGTAAAAAATTCAATCTTTCATCTCCAAACCCAATTCTATGTAACGAAACTTAAAAGCATATTCGATACTCCACTTGTTTATGCATTCCCATTCAATTTGACAAATAAACTAACTCAACAAGAACATGAAAGGATTATTTATTGAATAATGATCTAACTTGAACAATGTTCAATTTTTAAATCATAAAACTCAATTGAATCAAATCTCACCTAGTAACTTTTAGATTATTATATTTTATTTTATTTACACCTCTATATTGAAAGCCTTTAATTAAAATAAAGAACTATGACAACCTACAGTATGTAACCCGTCAGATTTCTCTTAATTTAAGATTCCTAGCATATGCATTTGTTTATTTCAAAATAATTAAAATTAAAATATAACCTATACATTTGTTTGTTCAAAATAATAAATTTAATTAAAATGTAGCATATTTTTTTACTTCAAATAAATAAACTTAATCAAAATATAGCATTTACATTTGTTGATTTCAAACTAAATAGATCTTATTTAAATCCAACAGACGTTTTATATGCAAATCACCAATCTAATAGTGAAGGGATTTGTAAATAGCTTTAACTTTAAATATCTTGAAAATAAATATAATTTTTAAATGCTCTTGAAATAAATCTAATTTTTAAATGCACTTGAAATAAATCTAATTTTAAATATATACCTAAAGATAAATTACTGATTTACATGATGATGCAGTAACTCTTTGAAAAATAACTAACTCTTTAAATATACTAAATTAAGTTAGATTTCATTATTTGATGATAATTGACCAAAATCCCAACTCGAAAAAAATAGATCTTATTTAAATCCAACATGGACTTTTTATACGCAAATCGAAATCTAATAGTAATGAATTTGTAAATAAATTTAACTTAAAATAACTTGCAATTAAATCAAATTTTAAATGCACTTTTGAAAATAAATCTAATTTTTAGGTGCAATTGAGAATAAGTCTGATTTTAAATACGTTCAAAAATAAATCTAATTTTAAATGTATTTGAAAACAACTCTAATTTCAGCAACTTTAACGATTGCATAAAGAAGTTATAATGGATCATATAGACATCAACATTCAATCAACATTCAATTATCTACATATATAAAGACAATTTTAATTTATTTTTCTGTAATGTATTAGATACCCAATTTACCCATAACTATCCATTTAAAGCTTTTTTGCAACATTTAATTTCTCCTAAATCATTTTATAAACATTTATCCTTAATACTATATTTAAAAATTATTCATATGTATACACAATTACTGTATTAAAGAGAGTAATAATATAATGTTATTTCCTTTCACATGTGACGGTAATCCCTCTAACTAATAGTAACCTAACTGTAAAATAATTTGGTTTACATAATTCACTCACTCCATTTACTTTTCCCTATCAATTTAATTACTCACTCATTTTTTTTATTATAATTATATTTCAAATGTGAGAAAATGACATGTATAGAATTTAATAGTTAGTGGGTTAGGATAGACTGTTACATTTAATTTCAAGATCTAAATGATTTTTGAGCCATAAAAGAGGTAAGAGGCTATGACAACATAAGATTAATCTACTCCAAAGTATATATATACTTTAATTATCCCTATATATATATATTTATTACACGACCACCAAACAAAATAGAACATTTTGAAAAATACACATATATAAATACCTATCCGACTTATAATTATAACACACAAAACTATAATTATTTTTAATTAATATCTTATATGAGAAATTTAACTTTACACTAACGAAGGTTCCTAATTTGGAGTTGCTATTGCTCTGGTAGGCCTGTATGAGAAATATGAACGCACAAACATGGCATGCAGATTGTTTGATCGAATGCCACAAAGAAATGGGGTCTCACGGGCTGTGCAGGTTGTAAGATACACACAAAATAGGTTTATTAATAGGCTTAAGAAACTTTATAGCAAATGCATTTAGTAGGCGCAAGGCACCCTGTAATCTTGCCAGCGTCCACCATGTCTGTGCCAAGATGGGAGCTAGGAAATGGGGAAAAACAGGACACAAGGAAACGACACATGAACTGTTTGACAGAGTGACCTAAAGATTTGCGGCCTCAAGGAATGCAATGTTTGCAGGATAAGCACAATACGGATTTTCAAGGGAGCGCTCAACATATTAGAAGTAATGAAGCACTTTGTCACACGTCCTGGAGTTGAAAGCCTGGCTTGTGCCAAAATTGGAGCTCTGTAATAGGGTGCGATCAAGCATAGCTAATAGGGAAATTTGTTAGATGGAGAAGTTGCAACAGCTCTTGTAAACCTATATGTAGTTTGGAATATACGCAAGGAGTGTGACTGTTTGACAGTCTGCCTCAAAGAAACGCAATCTCGTGAAATGCCATAATTGTCAGATAAGCTCAAGACAGGTTTTGTAAGGAAGCGCTCAAAACTTTGAATTTAAGGAATACACTGGAACTCATCCTAGAATTGTAAGCTTTGCTTGTGTTCAAGGTGCGTAGTCAGGCAAGATAGAGGATTGGGGCTTAAGGTAAAATTGACTACACTACAACCACATTATATATCCAAAACAACAAATTCGAAGGAGGTAGGGGCAACATGGGGATAAAATCCTGTAAAATTAAGTGCTTACAATATTCCAACAAAAGGCCACACCAAGAAGGGAAGACGACTGGTATGAAAAAAAATTGCAAAGATAAAAGAAGAGCAACAAAAACTATAACTAGTTCAGCAACCAAGGAGAAGAGATGAGGCGCTGGAATAAAAGAACAAACAGTCGGCCATACCTGGATTTGTAATGGAAGTCAGGGATGGAATGCCGAGATGCTCCTCTCTTCGTGATCCCAAATTCTGTGTTCTAGAAAATACTTAAAAAATCCTCTTTGTAATTTCTTTTTACCTTCCAAGGTAAACTCTTTCTCTTCTTTTTTTTTTTAATCAAAATTCCTGTCTCCGTTTTACCAAATTAACAAAATAATTAAGGCAGAATTCTTTCATTCCTCGATAAACAAAGGAAATAGGTGGCATAATCACAATTTTCAACTTAACACCTGACACATACATTTCACCCCGTTTTACCACTTGGAGGAAAATTCTTCCTTTTAAAGAATTTAGAAATCTACCCCCATAAAAACAAAATCATCCTTAGTTTAATATTTTTACCATCAAAATATATATATATATATAACTAAAAGTTTTTACCACAAGAGATTTATTTAAATTTCATAAGTGTGATATTAATATAACTTTTAGTTATATTTCAAATGACTATTTTATTAAATTCCTTTCTACGATTAGTTTAAATTTAAACATAAAATTTATTAATAAGTGGATTATCAATCCACTATAATTTAATTCAAAATAATCATTATTGAAAAATACAAATTTACGTTTTATTTATATTTGCGAGTGCCCTGTGATTTCCGTGATTTTCTCTTCACAGTGTGTTTGATTTATGATGTATATATATGCACAACATATGTCTAATTGAAGGATTGCAGGTACATGACATCAACTCCACCTGGTTTCATAGGTCTGAGCGTGTACAAGCTCAACGGTATTGTTGATTGGGAGGTTTTTCCTAGTCTAGCCACAAACCTAGTCACAGTGTGTTGTCAGTTTACGTCTGGAATGTTTGGTTGTCACATCTATGTTTTCCTATGACTAGATATTGTAGGTTATGTCTAGGGAATCTTTTTACTATCTCCTAGCATAGGGGGTGGGCCTACAGGTACCACTTGGTTAGGTGGAACGTGCACCTTACATCGTTGGGTCCCTAGTTCTTGTTCACGACAATGGACACTTCTTGGTTGGAGAGATCATGTGTGGATATGTACTATCTCTTATGCCTCATTTGTATCAGTGGATATCTTATTTATGTATCACTCCTCAATTGTAATCAAGGAGAATTCTTGTAACTTGTAAATGTTATACTTTTGTACGATCTACCTCATTCATAAATGAGTATTGTAACTATTAAATTAAATGAAATGTAAGAATGAATCATTATCATATTTTATACCTTATGTGATGTAAATTAATGTTATTGAATGTATATTCTTAAATTTATGAAAGTTAATCACATTCTATGTTTAGTTACTTTTGTTATATATGGGATTTGCATGTAGTGCGTTGTCGCATGTCTTAGGGAATGTATGCATTAATGATGTTCATGTTACATGTAATAATAAACTTTTTAAAAAAATTATTACACTTCCGTAGTGATTGCAACATTCCTTAAGGTTATGTGGTGAGGCATTATAGATTGGTATCAGAGCCAAGTTTCTAACACTGGGTACTCTGGATAATTGTGAGCCCATTAGGATGTCCTAGATGTTAGACTCTATAGTATTGTATTTTTTTTGTTTTTTTTGTTATGTATCTGAGACTTGTCCTTGATTTTGTGTAGGATCATGCCTCGACGTTGTGGTAGAGGTCGTGGTCGAGGCCAAGGTGGTGGTCGTGGGCCGAACCACCAAGTTACTCCCCCTCAGAGCTCTTATGAGAGTGAGCATGCTGAACAGTTGGGTCCTCAGTTGGAACAGGAAAGTGGGGAACATATTCTGATTCAGCCAGAGGTTGAGGGAGTACAGTTGTGTCCCTTACTAGAAGAGGTACTTGCCAGACTTGGTCTAAGAAAGGAAGTTGAACAGGAGGTGGTTAGCGAACGTGATAGATCTCCTAGGAGAATTGTTAATATTGTAGAGCAGGATCCCATAGTTGCAGGACATATGAGAGATTTGTTAAGGGCACACCCTCCTACATTTCATGGCATTGGTGGTGGTCTAGAAGCAGAAACCTAGTTAATAGACTTGGGAAGATGTTTTGCTATGCACCCATATAGTAGCAATACCCGAGCTAGATGTGCCATCATGCATCTTAGAGGCTTTGCTTCTACTTGGTGGCGTTTGGAGCAGCATAAGCTCCGTCTAGAGATTGGGTTAGTTTCATGGGAAATGTTCTTAGAAAGATTTAGAGCATGTTTCCTATCTCAACATTGGAGACAACAACGTGCTGATGAATTTCACGATTTGCATCAAATGGCCTTATCTGTTGAGCAGTATGAGCATAGATTCTATGAGCTCAAACAATATGTTGGGATTGCATATGATGAGGTGATGTTGGTACATCATTTAATCAGGGGTTTGAATGCCTGTATTAGCAAAGGAGTCAGATTCTTCAAGTTGAAGACTATGGAGGTTGTTGTGGAGAATGCATGTATTGTGGAGGAGAATCTGCCTATGGCATTGGGTGGACATACATGTGTCCTGATAGGTAGTGCACCTATTGCAAGTTTTGGTCCATGAGGTGGTCAGATATAGATAGGAGGTTCCTCTCGGAACCAACAGACACCCACTAAGGGTGGACAACAGTAGCAGCAGCGTAACCCACAAAAGAATAATAATTCACAGTCTTAGCAGAGTAATAGTTCACAGTCAGGAAATAACCGTAATCAGTGGCGCAATAAGCGTAATTGATAGGATCAGCTAGCTCAAAGTGCATAGTCTACGGTTAGTAGAGGCAGCTTTTAGCAATCCAATGCACCTTCGGGTGGCAAAGGATTTGGTAGAAGTACTAGTTGTTTTTCATGTGGTCAGTAAGTTCATATTGCTAGATAGTGCCCTATGAGAGGTTCATCAAGATATGGACAGGGACCGACAACTTCTGAGCCTATAGTTGGAGATGCAGGTTGTTCACATACAATTTTTGTTGTGGTAAATAACTGCCAAGCAGATCATCAGAATATTGTGGTCAAGACTTTAGGTCAGTTATAGTGTACCAATATTACAATTCTTTTTTATTCTGGAGCTACTAATTCATTTATTTCACCTACTGTTGTTGAGCGATGTGGTCTTGTGCTAGTAAAGCAAGACAGTAAGTGGTAGGTAGAATTCACCTTTGGGGTGAAGGTAGTGGTAGAGAACCTTGTACACAATTGTGGACTAAGAATTGGTTCACTATCTACCTTAGTAGATCTTCATGTTACACCTCTTCATTCGTATGACATTGTTTTAGGTATGGACTCGTTAGAATCTCATCATGCTATGATTGACTATCGATAGAAGACAGTATGTTGTATTAATAATTCTGGTGCAGAAGTTGAAATCATTGGTGTACAAAGACCTATCTCTTTGCGGATTATTTTTGCTATGCAATTGTTTAGAGATGTCTTCGTTAGGGTTGTCAATTGTTTGCAACAATAGTTAATGACTTGGAGGTAGGGGAAAGTCGAGAGATATCTCTTGATGATCACCCTGTCCTCAGGGAATTCATAGATGTTTTTCTTAGTGATATACCTAGTATGCCACCAAAACATGATATTGATTTTAGAATTGACCTGGTTCCTAGAGCAGAGCCTATATCTCAAGCCCCATACAAAATGACTACTCAAGAACTAGAAGAGCTTTGTATCTAGTTGGAGAAACTTTTGGCTAAGGGTTTTATTCATCTGAGTGTTTCTCCTTGGGGATCACCTATCATCTTCGTGAAGAAGAAGGATGGATCAATCATATTGTGCATTGACTAGCATCAATTGGACAAAGTAACGATAAAGAATCAATATCCTTTACCCAAAATCGATGATCTTTTCAATCAGATCAAGGGAGCTAATATGTTCTCTAAGATTGATCTGAAATCAGGTTACCATCAATTGCGCATTGTAGAAGTGGACATTCATAAAACAACATTTCAAACTCATTACAGGCACTACGAGTTCACAGTAGTACCGTTTGGGTTAAAGAATGCACCATCAGTTTTCATGAGTTTGATGAATGGTGTCTTTCGAACATACCTTGATCATTTTGTTCTTGTGTTTCTCGATGATATTTTGATCTATTCAAGAAATATGAAGGAGCACGAAGAGCATCTGAGATAGGTATTGCAGTGCTTGAGGGAGAATCAATTGTACGCAAACTTGAAGAAGTGTGAATTCTTCCAGACTGAGGTGAAATACCTTGGTCATGTGATTTATGGTAAGGGTATTGTTGTGGATCCTTCAAAGATCCAAGCCATCGTTGATTGGCCTGTGCCTACCAATGTAGCTGAGGTTCGTAGTTTTATGGGTCTTCCTGGATACTATAGATGGTTTGTTCAAGGGTTTTCTAAGATTGGGCACCCCATTAATTCTCTTCGGAGGAAAGGGAAGAAATTTGTCTGGATAGATCAATGTCAGTTGGCTTTTCAGATACTCAAGGATAAGCTAACGATTGCATCTATATTAGTTGTTCTTGATCCTACTAAAGACTTTGTAGTTTGCACTTATGCGTCTTTGGAAGGTTTAGGAGTAGTACTAATACAAGAAGGGCATGTGATTGCTTATGAGTCTCACAAACTCAAGGATCACGAACTGAATTATTCCACTCATGATTTGGAGCTTGCCGTAGTTGTTCATTCATTGGTTCGATGGAGGCATTTCTTATTGGGTCACCACTTCGAACTTCATTGTGATCACTGTAGTCTATAATATATTTTTACGCAGCCTAATCTGAATGCTAGACAGAGACGGTGGATGGAGTTCTTATGTGAATATGATTTTGAGGTGAAATATGTTCAGGGAAAAGAGAACATAGTCGCTGACGCTCTTAGTCACTGATGACATGAGATTTCTGCTATTACTCTTGGAGTTGATCTGAGGAGCCATATTTTAGCAACACTTCCTACAGATTGATTGTATTAGGAGGTGAAGATAGAGATTGAATCTGGTAGACCCCTGGAGGGTAGATTCACAGGGTATACTCTTGAGTCAGATCATTTATTGTGACATTTAGGTCGTATCTATGTACCAAATTTAGAAGGTCTTCACACATTGATTTTGACTGAGGCACATCGAGCACCTTACCCAGCTCATCCTAGTGTTAAGAAGATGTATTCAGATCTTAGACAGTTGTACTTTTGGCCTGGTATGAAGCGTGATATTGTTGATTTCATTTTGAGATGCCTTGAGTGTCAAAGAGTTAAGGCTGAGCATCAACATCCTGCCAGATTATTACAACCACATCTCATTCCTGAATGGAAATGGGATATTATATCGGTTGATTTCATTGTTGGATTACCTATGTCGTCACGTCGACATGATGCCATTATGGTTACTATTGACAGATTGACTAAGGTAGCACATTTTTCTCCAGTATGATCATCTTATAATGTTTCATTTGTAGCTAGGATATTCATGGAGGATATTTTTTAGTTGCATGGAATTCCTCATAGAATTATATCAGATAGAGATCATGTGTTTACATCAGCCCTATGAACATCATTACAACATGATTTAGGTACTCAGTTGAACTTTAGTTCAAAATATCATCCTGAGACTGATGGTCAGACAGAGAGAGTCAATCAAATTCTTGAGGATATGCTCTGAATGTATGTTATGGACCAACAATCATGTTGGGAGATTATTTGTACTTAGTGGAATTTTCCTACAATAATGGGTATCAAAGTTCCATAAGTATGCCCCATTTTTAGGCATTATGTGGACATCCTTGTCAGACTCCATTGAGTTGGGATTGACTTGAGGATAGAATTCTACTTGGACCTGAGATGCTTCGAGACATGGAACAATAGGTTGATCGCATTAGAGAGCATTTCGTAGTAGCACAGAATAGACAAAAGAAGTATACCGATGCATATAGAGTGGATCTCTAGTTTTCAGTTGGTGATAGGGTATTTCTTCGAGTGCGACCGTGAAAAAGTCCAATCCATTATGGAAAAGGCTCTAAGCTTGCGCCTCAATTTGTTGGACCATTTCAAATTCTAGAGAGGATTAGTCATGTGGTGTATCAACTCGCTTTACCACCCAGTTTTTCACGTATTCATGATGTTTTCCATGTGTCTGTTCTTAGACCTTATCATCATGATATTTCACATGTGCTCAATTGGAATGTGTTACACGTAGAGGACAAGTAGCTAGATTTGGAGCCCATGGGCATTCTTCAGCGTCGGAGGCTCATTCTTAGGGGTTGAGACATTGATCAGGTGAGGATCCAATGGGATCCTAGTGATGAGGCATCAACTACTTGGGAGAATGTGACACATGAGAGAGTTTTATCCCTATTTGTTTGCAGACTTCTAGGAGTAAGCCTGATTATAGGGGGGGAGGATGTAGTACCCCTCTATTTTGCTTATGTTTCCTGACAGTATGTTTTTACTTTGATAGACCCTGATGCTTTGTTTTGATCTATTTGATCGCTGACGGTAGAGCGATGGTGGACTATTTTATGATGTGATGATACACTATTTGGATGGTGATTATTTGTGACATGCTTTATGTTAGCATAGATGTTTATTCAAGATGATATTGCTATATATGCTCATGGTAGTTTAATTGATATTTATTTTGTCAATTTGATGTGACATTGTATTGGTGAAGAGAACGGTATTGCATCACTCGCTTGCGAGTGCCCTATGATTTATGTGATTTTCTCTTCACAGTGTGTTTGGCTTATGATGTATATATATGCACGACATATGTCTGATTGTAGGATTGCAGGTACATGACATCAACTCCACCTGGTTTCACAGGTATGAGCATGTCTAGGCTTAACGGTATTGTTGATTGGGAGATGGTAACAAGGTTTTTCCTAGTCTAGCCACAAACCTAGTCACAGTGTGTCATCAGTTTATGTCTGGTATGTTTGGTTGTCACATCTATGTTTGCCTTGTTAATTGTTATTTATTCATGCAAGGTTTATTTTATGGAATTAATGTTAGATTAATGTTCTTAATGATTGAGTGCTTATTTAATTAATTTGAAATAATGTTGTTAAAAGATTTTTATTTAATTTAATTAATTAAATTAATTTATTTGGTAAAATAATTTATTCCTTGTGATTAAATTTATTTTATTAAGTAAATAAATTAATTGATTAAATTTTCTTGATTGAGTGAATAGATTAAATGTAGTTTAGATGCTATTATGTGAATTGGAATTTTAAATTTGCATAAAGAAAATGATATTAGTTTTTGATTTTTTTTAAATTAATAAAATAACATACATTCTTTATAATTATCAAAAGAAAATATCTGAAAGTTAGTTAAAAGATATTTTAGAATAGTCATGTGTGAGAGTAAAATTGAATGCAAAACTCTTGTTGAAAAAGTATTCTCGGAGAGAATATTTTCCATAACTGTGAAAGGCAAGAAGTCACTTCACGGAATAGAAGAAAGAGGAAATTTGCTGGGAAATTGTTTTTGGGTTTTTTGGTTAAAAATTGGAAGAGGTTCTTGGGAATATTTTTGGCTCAGTATTTTGCATATTTCTGGAAGTGGAAATTTTGGAAAGGGCTTTGGAAATTGAACTCAGAAGGTGAAGCTTTGCTCCAACCTTCAAATCTTCAAGCCTCAGAAAAATAGGTTCCTTTGTTATTTATTTATTTATTTATTTTGTTGATTTGAAAATATTTCCTATAAAAAAATTTTGTAGTAGGAACTTTGTTAAATTTGTTAAATGGAAAGATTGTCTGAAGAAGAAAATTGGATTAAAGCTTCTGTAGAGAAAATATATTGAAAGCTTCTTTGTAGAAAAAAATGTTGAATTCAAGCCTCTGTGAAAATTTGTTGATAGCCTCTGTATGTAAAAATTACCGTGAAGATTTTGTGCTTCTGTAGAAAATTTTATAGTAAAAACATAGAGCCTCATAGAAAATTATTGTTAAACAATAGGAAATTTCAAAAGAAAACAATAGAAAACCTCTATAGGTTTGCAAATGAAATTCTCTGGTTGATCTAAGGAAATGGAAACCTATAAGAATTTTTCTAAATACTTTTTGTAGAAAATATTCTAAGAAATTGGATTGAGTTGAAATCCTCAGTCAAAATTGTGAAATTAAAACCTCTTTAAATTTGTGAATCTTTCCTATAGAAAATTTTGGCACAATTAAATTTGAATTTAATTTTATACATTTTATTTGCATTTACGCTATTAAATCTTCCCTGTAGAAAATTTCTTTTGATCAAAATTTTGGTTTTACCAGTCGTATGGTGAAATTGGAAGAAATAGTGAAAACTTATTTTAAAAAATATATATTTTGAAAATTCGTCATACGGTGAAATTATGAAAATCACAGAGGAAATTTTTTTAAAAAAATTAATAGTGTTGTGGGGGGGCGCAAGGGCTACTCCCACAATTGCCCCCACAGGGGAGGCGAGCTATGGAGGCAACGCCCAACGCTATCTTCCACGGCCATGACATCCTCTGTGGGAGTGGTTGTGAATGCAACCCCCACAACAACCATGTAATGGCTGCGAACATACCTAGCGTCCTCCTTTATTCTTTACGATTTTGATTATTTTTAAAATAGTTTATATATATATATATATATAATATGTATGATATGTATATTATATATTATATTTATTATGTATATTATATACATTTTTGGAAATTGTAATTTATTTTTAAATAATATATTTATGTGTATATATATAATTAACTATTTATATATATATATTTAAATATATCTATTTAATTGGATATTGGTTGTAAAAGATGCTATAAATGCACAAGAAAATGTTTTTAAATAAAATAATATAAAAAGAGAAATTGATGTTTATTATAATGTATTATTACGAAATTAGAGATAAATAAATTGTTTTAAATCCCTTATTATTTGAGAATGAAATTATATTTAAGATAATTAATTTCAAGTATAATGTTATTGATTTAATTGGATTTAGGAAATCCGAATATTAGATCATTTAATTGCTTGAAATTATTTTTAAGTTGTGATCTCTCCTATGCACATTTATGGGCAATTTGGATTAATTGAGTTAGTAAGTCTTCCAAAGGAACTTATTTTATGTGGGGGTAGTTTGTGTTATGGATTGACCCTTTGAGTTAACTTGGGTAGTGCACATAGTTCTTATTCAGTTTAGACACCTGGTTCTATGAATGGGTTGTGTCATCTATTGTTATATAGTTGGTATTTGATGTTGGTATGTGTGCACCTTGTCTACCCATAGTTAGTAGAATTAGTTTTCTTATGTTGTTATTAGGGGAGTGGCTCTTTATGAGGGTTGGCACACAAAGTGGTTCTTGGGTAACTCATGTACAGTTAGTCTAATCAGTGTAAACTAAATCAATACATTAGTTACTCTAAAATATTTAATTGGATAAATTATGCCTCGCTTATGGACTCATAGGCTAGTTCAGACTTGGGGATGAGTCGAAAAGGCCTGGAATGGCAAGATTGTTATCTTGTCTTTATGAAAGATATTTGATTCCACATTAGATTGAATGTGGGGTCAGGTTTCGTAAGAGGTTACCAGGGTAACCCAAGATGGGGGCCGAAACCTAGGAAGATCCGCCTGGGTAACCCATGCAACATTGTGATGACACTCCACCTATAATAATAGTATCTTTGTGAATTTATAGTACTTGATCCTTCAGTTTTGGAAGCAATGTAACCATTATCTTAAGTTTGTACTTGTATAGTTTTGTCTTGAGCTTTTCCTGTGACTAGAGGGTGATCCCATAATAGTGGTTTACAATTTTTGGCCAAACTGGACACTGAAATTATTATTTTTAACTAAATCTTCACATTCGAGCACCTATAGCGGCTAAACTGTGAGGAATTTGAAGATGGTGCAAACTAGAGTCTCATAAAATTTTGTCTATAGACTCTAAAAATATTTTTTGCAAAATTTTTGGAATCAAATTGCACTTCTTTTTCCATCTCCCACAAAAATTGATTTTTTTCAGAAAACAACATTTTTAAAAAGTGACGCACACCGTATAACGTATAACTTTTTTTCCATGAAGGATAAAATTCTAATTCTTTAAAATTTAGATTTGTAACTCTGATATCTAGTGCTTCCACTTGGTTAAATAGTTTTTATTAAATATTTTCCTTAATCAAGTTTCAAAGTCAAACGAATTACAATTCAGATACAAATCAGATAACGGATAACTTTTTGTATATGTCAATTTTTATTTTTATTTTATTTGTTGGATCAAGGACTTCAATATCTGGTGCACCATATTTTTTCAATTTTTTTTGTAATAATCTTCTATTTTTCCACATGTAAAATAAAGAAATTCATTTTCGATGAAAACCTATGTTTAATAAAACTTAAAAAAAATACATAACAAAACCAAAACATATTAAAATTATATTCATTGATAGCTTGTTTTGAGGAATACCATAATCATTTGAAATAAATTTTAAATGAATTCATTTGATCCCCAAAAGCTAAATCAAAAGTGATTTTTATCAGCATTTTGATAGGTGTAAAGGAGACACATTTATAGGTATGGTTTAAAACTAGTGAGGTTCTATCCGGGGGATTGATTTTAAGGTGTTTTGATCAAACCCTCTTCAATTGGAATCCTTAAAATGGAACTTTTTAAGGCTTAAATCATTATATTTTCTAAAAATATGTGATTTCAGCTAAAATTCGTTCCTCTCAGGAATTGTAAACCACTATTATGACAGCACCCTAGAGATTGTAGGTTATGTCTAGGGAACCTTTTTACTATCTCCTAGCACAGGGGGTGGGCCTACGGGTACCACTTGGTTGGGTGGATCTTGTACCTTACACTGTTGGGTCCCCAATTCTTGTTCATGACTATGGGTACTTCTTAGTTGGAGAGCTCACATGTGGATATGTACTATCTCTTATAATTTGTATCAGTGGATACCTTATTTATGTATCACTCCTCAATTGTAATTGAGAAGAATTCTTGTAACTTGTAAATGTTATACTTTTGTACGATATACCTCATTCGGAAATGAGTATTGTAACTGTTAAATTAAATGCAATGTAAGAATGAATCATTATCATATTTTATACCTTATGTGATGTAAATTAATGTTATTGAATGTATGTTCTTAAATTTATGAAAGTTAATCACATGCTATGTTTAGTTACATTTGTTATTTATGGGATTTGCATGTAGTGCGTTGTCGCGTGTCTTAGGGAATGTATGCATTAATGATGTCCACGTTACATGTAATAATACACTTTTAAAAAAAAAATTACTACACTTCCATAGTGATTGCAACATTCCTTAAGGTTACGTGGCAAGGCATTACATAAGTATAAAGTAATCTTTTCTTATATTCTCTTTTGCTGCTTTAAAAGAAAGATTCTTTTCATTCTAAATAATATTTTATTAATAAATCACAAATGATTACCTAATAATTCGAGGAACAGTATAAATTAATCTTTTTTTATCTTCTCTTTTATTGCTTTAAAATAATTATATTTTTATTCATTCAAAACAATTATATTTTTATTACTAAATTACAAATGATTACTTAAGTTGAGAGTTCTTCAACTTTTGGAGTTGTTTTCTAATAGAAAAAAACATACAACAATCAGAGATCTGGTACTTACCATATATTATGATGGATGATAATGCATTAGAGATTATATCACTTTCCTTCTAATGTAATAGAGAAATCCTCCCAAGCTAATGGGAATTATAAGATTCATGTTTAAAGACCTATGGATAAGATGGAGAGATATGAAGAATTGTGAAAAGAGTTAAAAGACTTAAATGCAAAACCAATGTGTCCTACATGCCTTTAACATAATACCAGATTCATATAATTTGACAACTCTTCACATGTTGTACAACCAAGGTACATATGTCTTATCTACAATTTTTCTCTTCCTTATTATGGTAAACATTATGCCAAAGATAGCATTGGTGAACAATCTACAAGGTCAAAATGAGTCATGGGCTCTATTCTATGGTTGTTTTTCTTTTGTGGGTGCAAGGTGTATGGAATGCAATGACTACAAGATATGCACAAAATAGATTTTTAAATGGTTTAGAAACATTCAAGTGAATGCAACTAGCAGGTGTAAAGCCAAACATGACAACCTTTGCTAGTGTCCTCCTTACCTGTGCCAAAATGGAAGATTTGGAGCATCCATCAAAGGAAAGGGGATATTTTATCAGAAGTTATAGATGCAAGTGCTCTAGTAGATATGTATGCAAAATATGGATGGTTTTTTAAAGGATTTATTTGTAGTTTCTTGGCTTATTATTTTAATTTATATTAATATATATAAACAATCATCCTCTTGTTGTTCTGATATAACAAACACTACAAAACTAATGGATAGTGATATCCATTTTTTGTCAAGTATCCAACTTGATGATTTCTATGTGGTAATTCTTACTGTATTTTTTTGTTTATGTTGAATTCTATGTAGTAATTTTCATCCTATATTTTTATTTATCTTGTATATTAAGAGGTGTAAGTGTTTTTTTTTTTCTATTAAAGTTATACATAAGACAAGATATATGGAAAATAGAAATTTTATTTATGAAAATGTTGTAACTTAACAAAGTGTATGCTTTATCTAGAGGTTACCTTTTAAAGTGACACTATGAAGATAATAAAATAATTTTGTTTCTCACTTTTGTAATGTTTTTGTGTTCAACATATTTAATCTTCTACTTTTTCATTACAAGTGGTATCAAAGCTCTTTCTAGAGTATTTTTTAGATGTTTTACTAATTTAGGGTCATCTATAAATATCCATCATATGCTCTGACCTCGCCCTAGAGGGATCTTGGTGGTTAGAAAGTGGTTATAGCTATAGTTGAATTATTATAACCATATTTATAACTATAGTTGAATTATTATTATAACTATCTATTTTTTTCCACCCTTGGGGTGGGTGTTGTTGTTGGCTATTATTTTGCAACATTGTGAGTGGCCTTTTGGCCTGTTTTATTGGCATTGTGCTTGTTCTACCTTGTGTTTTTCTTGCAACAATATTTGTTTCTTGTTGTTTCATCTTGTAGTTGTTCTTTGTTTTGTTGTACTTATTGCTAAATCTTTCATGTTGTAAAAGGGATCAGGGCCCTTTCAAAATCCCTGCTTACTTAATCAAAAACTATATTTGAACTAGATCTATTACCCATGTTTTTACCAAATAATTTCCCTTGAGAGTATTTTTTGTCCTTTTTGGGTTAGAAACCCTATGATGAGGGTTTTCAAATATCCTTAGAATATTTTTCCTTCTTGGCTAAGATAGATTTATCATAAATGGTATAGTGAATTGAGGAATAATTTAGCTCCAATGCCTAGGGCTCATATAGCCTTTTTCCTCCTCTTTTAAATCAAGAAAATATTTATTTAGTAAAAGGACATAAAAAACTATAATTCATGGGCTCTTTCAAAAGAGATCATGAAAAATGGGCTAAGGGGCTATTTTACAATTTTGATCAACCATGGAAAGAAGTCACAAGTGTTTAGAGTAATGCTTGTATCTCATCAACTCTACGATATTGACCAATTATTTTGAATAATTTTTAAATTCAAACGAAGTATTGGCTTCCCATGAGTAACAATCCATGCTTAAAACTCTCTTTTTAATGTCTTGGACATGTTCTATTTTCCTCAAAAAATTGAGGTCATTGATAATATCAAAAGTGTAGTGCCCCTCCGTGATTGGTCCTTTCTCGGTGTTCGATAAATAAAATATTATTAAGGTTTTATTTGATTTAAATAAATTAAAATTTATGGTTTAATAAAGAAATATCTAAATAAATATGTTAATTATTGTATTGTGCAAGCAAACTAAAACGAAAGGATTAAATTAATAAAATTAAATATTTTAACTGTTGATTTAATTGTGTGCAAATTATAGGAATGGTTAAAATTATAAAATAATAATAACTGGTAGTTGTTGGCATAGTGGGGAAATAAATAAATTAGTTATTTTGCAAAATAAAGGGGCTTTTTGGGGATATGCTCTGAAAAAACTAATATTTCTTCTTAGCCGGGAATCAATTTTTTTGGTTCTTGAAAAACTTTTCTTTTGGAATTGGGGGTTTCTCATCTAGTTTTTGGGGAAAAGTTTGAATTGAGTTTGGCAAAGGTTATTTTGGGAATTGTAGAAGAACTTGGAGCCGTAAGCTGAATTTTGGAGAGCTCTACATCAAGATTTCAACTCTACAAGCAAATAAACCAGGTTCCATTGTTGTCCCAATTCTTTTTGAAAATTAATGCTTGAAACATTTATTGGTATATTTCTGAAGATTTTAAAGCTCTATCTCTGTCATTTGATTTGGTTGGATTTTCTTGTTATTGGAAATTATTAGACCTTCAGTTAGGTGTCACTGGTATTTGTCTTTACCTACTCTTTTTCCTTGTATTTTATTCGAATTCACCTCTATGTATTAGAGAGTGTGAATGATAGTACCTTTTTAGACATTCAAATTGTAAGCTTGAAGATTGATTTATGTAGCTAAAATTTTGGTTTCACCCATACAACCATCCTTGGAAATACTCCTGCAGCTACTCTAAGATTCCTAATGTAAACCTGGTAATCTTGTTCTTCTTTCAATTCTTGCGTTTGGCCGATACTCAGTCTCATAAGCCTTATTGTTTGCATCCGGTAGCATGCTCTGCATTTGAAATATCCTCTTGTTGTTGATTTGTCTTTCATGCCTTTATACCCTATGCTTGATTTCAATGTTTTGTGAGGTCTGCCAGTCCCTCAGTAACTACTAGTAACAAGTTACATATAATTGATCATTGTTCCTTGTCTGTGGTACTTCTCATCAATCTCCCAACGATTATAATGGTCAACTCGAATTATGTGATCCAATCTAGTTACCATCTCCTTAGAAAGGTCTAATTCGTTATATCTTCTCTGACCGAATGGAACGTGTTTCCTTGTGGAATGAAATTATCTGATAAAGCGAATCTAGGATCACTTATAATATTTAGGACTGTAGTTATGCGATTTGGATAGTCATTCCATTTTCGATTTAGTCGTTATTGACGTGAAATTTAGTGGTAATAGATAACATACAAACTTCTACAATTATGATTTCGTTATTTTGGTGGAGGAATCTAATCTATTCCCTTTATACGTTGTGGACTGTGAGTTCCCTGTTTGCTTCAGCTGATAAGTTTACCTTTTGTGTAGTGATTATTGTATAGGAATATAGATAAGAGTTGAACTCAAGTCTGAACCCCAGTGGTATTCGTTATGAGAACAGGCGTCGGCGGTAATATAAATTCCGGTCACAGTCACTTATTCGTGGTATCTTATACGCCTGTAATCGTTGTTTGTTCATCTTATTGTATACGCTTTCAATTGTTACTCACTCTTATGCTTGTCTATATATGAAAATATATATATATAGAGGTGCGTATGTATGTATATCTATATGTGTAATTCTTTATACAAATATATATAGATATACATAGTATATATATATATATAATTAGTATGATTATAGATAAAGGAAATTTATGTCCATGGAAATTAATTGATTATGATAGTTATATGAAATGGATTCTCTTTTAATTATTGATCATTTTCTGAATTATTCAATAGTGGGTTGGTAAGTCACTATGTCACTTAGTCGTTTAGAATAAGAGTTATTATAGTGATTTATGAATTGGTTATGATAAATAGATATGTCTATGTGCTAAGGTGATAGATAAGAGTAATTGTTATTTTGTGACTTTTGATTTTAGACAATTAGATTGGAAAATTAAATAAGTTAAGAGATTGATTTAATTGTATTAGGAAGTTAGAGGGCTTATTCAAACTAAGTAGATAATTTTGTTAATGTTGAATTCTTTATTTCACTTAACGAATGAATGTTATTTTATGTTAATTTCATAGTTGTTTAGGTTATTGTATTCTTGTTAAATTATGGGATTATTTTACAGAATTAAGATTGATTTAAACATAGATAAATAATTGAGGGATTTGATTATATGGGGAAATTAGATTATCTGATGTTTTACTGAATTCTTGATAACTATTAGCGATTGAAAAGTAAATCTATTATGTACTTTAGGACTTGCATTATTGGATATGTCTCTTCATATCAAATTCTATGTTGACTTTCGTACATTGGAGTAATTATGTTCATTGTTTAAAGTTGGAGTCCTTGTACTAAATTGTTCTTTATGAAGGAAGTTAATGATCCCCTTGATGATGTTTCTACTCTTGTTTCCATACAGTTGATGGTGACTGTTATTTGTAAATAGTTTCTTCATGATCATGTTTTTTTCATTACATCGATGGGAGTTATTGTGCATAGTGGGCATGTGCAAGATCATGATGGGCCAAAAAGTGGTGATATGAAAAAAGTAGCATTTTGCATTCACCAAAAAATGCAAAAATCCCAAGTTGAATTTTTTTTGGGTCGGGTGCATTGCTCCATAGCAATGCCCAATCCAAAGTAATACAAATCGGATATCTGATTTGGGTCGGGTAATATATACCCAAAAAATGTCATTTTAAACTCATTTTAAACCTTTTAAACCTACAGTGATAGTAACAACAATGGTGAGGGTGAATCCGATATCGGATTTAAGTTGATATCTAATTTTTAAGGTAAGTTTTTGGTTTTCTTTTTGTTTTAATCAATTTTTGTATTAGTTTTGTATAATTTTAACTAGTTTTTTACAGATTTTTATTAAAAACTAGGGTTTTTTACAATAATTCCATTTATATTGTGTAATTTCAATTAGATTAATTAGTTTTTAACTTCAATAAGGTATTATGGTTGAGAATCAAAACCCACAAATTTCAAACTCAACACCACCTCTGCGCCCATCAATTGAAGAGTTAATTGGTGAAAAATTGGAGCAATTGAGGGGCATTTGTGATGTTTATAAGACAATCCCTTGATTATCCCAGATGACAAACACATTGAAAGAAATAATTAAAAATATAGAAACCCTCTCCACCCAACATAATGCCATTGTTTTGTGGCGAGAAACCATGAGGGAATATTACTCATGTGGATTGTCTTACGAAGAGGTAAAAGATCTTGAAATAACAAAAGCCAAGTATACTCTTTATTTGTTAACCACCGCACTGGTCTGCCACTTAATGTTAATAAACCAAAACTTTCTATAAAATGGTGCACGAATAAGGACATTATAGATAACTTTTGGGATCGTCGGTGGATGGTTTTTGATAAACCACCCAACAACAATATTGATGTACCATTTTACTTTACTAAAAAATTATACACTGAGTTTGTGTTAGGGCATCATGTCAATTACTTTGACATTAAACCCTTCCATAGGTTGGGGAAAGAGTTTACTTATTGTTGGTTTTCTTGTTGAGTGTTTTGTGAAATTTTTTTCTTATACTTGACTTATAAGTGTGTGGGTTCTAGCCTTGCACTATGGAATTTGTTAACTATGGAGACTTTGTGAGCAAGAGGTTTCAAGCCTCACTTTATGTGTACATGCATGTGATTTATGGTTTTGTGCAAGTGGATTTACCTGGATTGGATAATTTTTCTTTGGGTCTTCTAGTTGCTAGTAGGAGGAGTGGCTCTCAATGGGGGGTCTAGCGCACAAGGTGGCAGGTCCAGGGTAACTCATTGAGAGTTTCTTAATCAGTGATAACCTAAAATAAATTAGGGGGTTGGGTAGTTCACATTAATCAAGATAATGCCTCACTCATGGGTCAAGTGCTTGTTTAGGCTTGAGATGAGTGGGAAGGAATGGAATGGCAAGATCAACTACCTGGTCTGACTGGAAGGTATGTTGATCCCACATGAGTTTGCATGGGGGTCCGGTGGCCGGTAGAGGTGCCCAAGGTAACCCAGGATGGGGGTCCAGTAGCCTAGGAAGGTTACGTTGTAGCACCCCTCCACTTTTGGCCCCATCGTAATGTGCAAGTGAGTTGTTTATTTGTGATTTGTGAGGTTTTGCTGCCCTTTTGTCGTACATTTTTTCCATGTGTTGTTAGATCAGCCTTTGCAATCCCTGTTCTTGTACTTTCATTTTTACTTCCAGTAAGTTTATATCATCTTTATACTTTGATTATTTAGTGAAATATGTTTCTAATTAAAGTTTAACTCAATTTTGTATTCAACTAGCAATTGTGGTTGAAGATGTAATGGGTTTGCTAATAGGTATAATATGAATATATATAGATTGCAAGCATAGTACAGATATTAAATATTTTTGTTTTTACTATAATTTTATTGATATCCTAAGGGGATGTGATTAAATCTATAGTGTGATTCAAATAGATTAAAGAAGAAAAAAATTGTGCAATGTGCTAAGAAATAGATAAATATTAATTTCTAATTAAAATAATAGGGTAAATCCAAAACATTAAGTGTATCTATTTTGTTCTCATAAATAATTTTTGTGAAATAATTTAATATTTATTAGATTTATTTAATTAAATATGTACATATGGTGTTTTCAAATTTCATCCCTTAGCTAGATGAGACACAACCGTATCTAGAAGATTTTTTGAATATTTATGTAGTAGGCATTTCTATATTCATTATTTGTGACCAATTATTCTTCTTCATCCAAAATTATTCTCTCACCTATATTGCCTACATAAACCTCATTCTTAGAAGTGAATAAAAGATTAATAAAAGATAAATTTATTATTATTTAGTTGTTTATTTAATAATCAATTAAATAAAAGACAAGTAAGAATAAACACACACACACACACACACACACACACACACACACATAATTGATATAATAAATAAAGCATATAAAATTTTCTTTTAGATTTGCACATGCCCTTGCATGTATCCCACACCTAGCTTCAAGGCTTTTCCTCTAGATTCCTCGTGTCTTGTCTTAGGATCCTTGTTATGTCAAGTAGTTCACGTGTCTTTGGAAGTCGTTCAAATTCTGCATGCTTTTCCTTGAAAGGCATCGACATTTCTAGGAGGAAGAGGAGGAAGCAGGAATACTGGGGGAGATAGAACTGGACTTTGGAAGTGCCGAGGAATGGTGGAGCTAGTAGAGAAAATTGCCAGGATGGCCCTTTGATGTCGTTCCCTTCTTCTCTTCAACTTCGGAAGGGTGAGACACACCCACCATTCCTGAACATTCCTGAACAGGTGAATCATTTCTTGCAATTTTCCTCATCTTTTCTATCATGATTATTGATGAGCTTGAAATATTCTCATAATTTGAGTATTATGATGTATTTTTAATACCCTTACTTTTATTGCTAATGGTTGTTTTAACTCTTTGATTAAAGACTTTTTATCTAAAATCAGGTAGTATCTTGTAGCCACACATTCCTATATTCTTGCAGCTTAACATCTCCATGTGTCTATATTAATTACCCTGTTTGACCTCCTGAATTACTGATATAATGCATATGGTTTTTGAATAATAAAATAGATTTAATATGTGATTAATGAATGTATATCGTGTTGTTTTCCATGCGTGCTTTCTTTCGCTTATGTCGCCTTGTGTATCACAGGTTGTTGAAAGAAGCATGAACCAGTCAAGCGCAACAAATCTCGGCCCTATAGTAAAGTCCATTTCCAGCATGGCGTCGAGGAAGTTGTTCCAGCGAAGACTCTCTGACTGGGTCATTGGGAGGAAATCTAAATGATCATTAATCTGGGAAGAGTGGAATGCTAAATTCTCTCTGAATTGTGTTGAACGAATATGTCTTCATTTATGAGAAGTTTGTTCCTTAGTTTCTGGATGCATTTATGTCTACGTCTTTCTCTGTTAGAGTTAGGTAGTTAGTTTCTTTTCTGATATAAATAAGTGTTCCTTCTACATGAGTGAACAAGGATAGCATGTAAGAGTTAGTATTATAATAAGAATCAGAGTTTTGTGTTAGTTTTCTGACAAGCAGAACAATCAATGTATATGATTCCAAGTTTATGAATAAAAACTAATGAAGTTTTGAGTTCAATTCTTGCATAAACTAGCTGATGCTTGCTAAGGGAGCCCACTTAGTGAGTATCTGTAGTTAGTTAGTTGTTTATCTTCTATTGATTATGAGTTAGATTTTATTCTCGAAAGTTTCAGTGCAAACTCAGTCTTATATTGTTCATGCAGCATCGAGAACCCATCCCTGTGTTTGTTCCTATAGCATAAGGCCAGTTCATAGTTTGTTTCTTAGTAATAGTTGTCATGATTTATGCTTTGATTAAGTTATGCTTAAGTTAAGAAGACTTTACATTGCATTTATGTATCATAAGTAGAATTCCTTCCACGTATTTATTTTGGGTAGATTATGACTGAAACTAGTTCTTAGTGCACATACAGTGCCGCTCCATTTCAAGTATACATTCCCTGGTTTGACAATGTAAATGAACGACCATAAGAAGATATTAGTCACCTGCTGGAATGTCCAATTCCTAAGTTAGAATTTGTCGTGATTTTTATATCTTTTTGTGGACGCGACCATTTTTAGCGCCATTGTCGAGAATGGTGTCAAGCTAAGAACATGTCATAGTCATTATTAGTAGTAGTTTAGTGTGTTATTCAAGCATTTTCAAATTCCTTCAATTTACCATTCATTCTATTGCATGCATAGAAGAAGAGATGCTCTGGGAAGATTCCTCCCTGACCATCCATTCATTAACAATTCTGAACCAGCTTATAATCTATTTGAGGAAGGAGACCAAGATATCAATCCATTTGCTGAAAACCTGTTTGTTGAATTGCCATTTGACCCAGCTAACGAAGAACCTCAAGAAAATCCATTTGCTTTGATACTCAATCAAGCAAATATGGTGTGTAATCCACCTAATCAACCTTCTGCTTTTGAATTCCCCATCATTGTTCAACAAGATAATAATAACCTTAAAAATATTCCTTCTTCATTACTTCCCAAGTTCTATGGACTAGTTACAGAGGACCCATAAACTTTCTTGTTCGAGTTTGACATCCTCTATCGCAACTATGATTACACTTCAGATGCTCACAGGATGAATTTGTTTTCAGCTACTCTGAAAGAGGGAGCTCTTAGATGGTTTATGAGTTTGGGAAGGGGTGTTGTTGATAGTTGGGCCACCATGCAAACAAAATTTCTTGAGAAATACAAAGAATATTGTAAGAGTGGTAGTGAGGGTGATGATATATTCAGAATTCAACAAAAGGAGGATGAAAGCTTGAAAGACTATATCTCAAGATTCTTGTTTTTCCTGAAAATGAATTCAGACCATACTCTCAATGAAGAATCTCATAAACTACATTTTCTAAGGGGAATCAGTGACACCTGTATAGATGCCCTGGACCTGATGGGAGGAAGAGATATAACCCAAATTCCTTGGGATGATATTAAGAAAATATGTCTCAATTACTCTCGAGCAATTGTTAAGAAGGGTAGAGGTCATCAAGCCATA